>OY751321.1:2137278-2177939 GCA_963564615.1 Rhorus exstirpatorius | reverse complement strand
CCCAAACCCAAACCCAAACCCAAACCCAAACCCAAACCCAAACCCAAACCCAAACCCAAACCCAAACCCAAACCCAAACCCAAACCCAAACCCAAACCCAAACCCAAACCCAAACCCAAACCCAAACCCAAACCCAAACCCAAACCCAAACCCAAACCCAAACCCAAACCCAAACCCAAACCCAAACCCAAACCCAAACCCAAACCCAAACCCAAACCCAAACCCAAACCCAAACCCAAACCCAAACCCAAACCCAAACCCAAACCCAAACCCAAACCCAAACCCAAACCCAAACCCAAACCCAAACCCAAACCCAAACCCAAACCCAAACCCAAACCCAAACCCAAACCCAAACCCAAACCCAAACCCAAACCCAAACCCAAACCCAAACCCAAACCCAAACCCAAACCCAAACCCAAACCCAAACCCAAACCCAAACCCAAACCCAAACCCAAACCCAAACCCAAACCCAAAACCCAAACCCAAACCCAAAACCCAAACCCAAACCCAAACCCAAAACCCAAACCCAAAACCCAAAACCCAAACCCAAAACCCAAACCCAAAACCCAAACCCAAACCCAAACCCAAAACCCAAAACCCAAACCCAAAACCCAAACCCAAACCCAAACCCAAACCCAAACCCAAACCCAAACCCAAACCCAAACCCAAACCCAAAACCCAAAACCCCAAACCCAAACCCAAACCCAAACCCAAACCCAAAACCCAAACCCAAAACCCAAAACCCAAACCCAAAACCCAAAACCCAAAACCCAAACCCAAACCCAAACCCAAAACCCAAACCCCAAACCCAAACCCAAACCCAAACCCAAAACCCAAACCCAAACCCAAAACCCAAAACCCAAACCCCAAAACCCAAACCCCAAACCCGAAACCCAAACCCAAAACCCAAACCCCAAACCCGAAACTTGGTCTTATTCACCGAAACGAATATGTGTAAGCGCTTATCGTATGCCTATGTTATCTCATTGCCAAATATAAATTAGTCAGAATTATCGATAAGTCAGATATAAATACTTTTTCATCGAAAGATCGATCGATAAATAAGTTGGCTCCTAGATAAAACCGTTCATTAAATGCTATGTACGTGATACGTTTGTGGTAAATTTAAAGAAAAAAACGTATCACTGGGAGAAGGAATGAGAAAAAAAAAGAATTACTGCCGTTTTATTGAGATTAAATGTAAACATATATAGGGGTAGTTCACCCCCTTAACTTGATTTGCGAGAAAAACGCAAAAACCTGTATGTATTATTTTTTGTCCTCTTCAAAGTGCAATTGAATCCATCGAGATAGGTGCAATAGTATTATTGTTATAACGATTTTGTGAATTTCAACCCCTATAATTTTTTCCCTATGCAACCCCCCGATATGAAACCAGTTGCATTTTTCATCGTTTATCATTAAGGTAATTATCCATTTGGGTGCATTTGATTATCTCAAGTGAAAATAGGTGAAACCTGAAAAGTACCCCTCGGAGGTCTTATATCAACTTTAAAGGATAATTTACCCCCTAGAAACGTTTTTCCGCCGATAAAAAAAATCCGTGTCTCCTAGATTTTGTTGTAGAATAACATATTTGAATTTCGTCAAAATCGAAGGACGTCAGCGGAAAGACTTTCCCTGTTAGCCTCAAATTGAGGAAGAAAAGTAGCCGTAAACCTATTTTTATTACATCTTAATACGTCGATTTTTTTTTTTTCAACGCAGTAAATAAATGAAATGAAATGAAAAATCTGAAAAAATCTCCGCGTGACTTTCAGTAATGTGCAAATGAAAAATCTTCTCTATAAGAAAGCTAAAACTGAACAACCCACATACTCTTAGAGTAACTAACTCATAGAAAACTTTGTAAGATAGATAAAATTAGAACGAAGCAATCTAAAGAAATCTAAGTTCTTCATTCCTCATATGATGGTGCGTAGATAGCCTTATCACCTTTCATTTTAATCAGCTGAATTCGTTGTCTTCAGTTCTTAGTTACTTTATTTACGAATCGAGTTCTACGGTAATGCTCCTCTAGCATGTGCTTTTAAAATTCTAACTCTTCTGAGTTTTGACCATTCAGGATTTTCGAACACACCCTCGAAGAATTCTAAAAAACGTGCTTTGTTAGCAACTCTACCAATTTCAGATTAAATAACTGCTGATTGTGTAATTAAGCAACACAAGGTATAGTGTGATAATGAGTATGCAAGTGATTAACACACAAACACGAGTGAAGATAAATAGTGAGCTTGCTTCCAATCTCGTACTGTTTCGTACCTCAAGCAATCTGGATTAATTGCTCTGTAATGAACTATTAAAGACCTATAAATTCCACGTGCTCAACTTTCGCTAAGTATCCGTTGAAAATAACTTTTTAATCGACGATCATTGCCGTTTAATTTTGTGAGATTATTTTAAGCTCAGATTATGCGATGGGATAGAACGCTTTCTGGAATCGGGGAAGAAGGCAGTCGATATACGAAGGATAATGCCCGTCACCGTCATCGTGTCACCAGACGGAAAATCAAACGTTCTTCCAGTTTGTTAATATCTGTAACACTTTACACCAATAAAAGTAAATAAATGAAAAATGTTTGAGAGCTTTCTTCGAGTGCCTTATGACTGCTCAAAAATGGTCGTGAACATCTTAATTCTTTATTTTATTGTGCGAGTAGCTGCTACGTTTATCGAGTGAGTATAAAAACTCCTATTTCACCAAGCCTTCATTATACACTGAGAAAAAAGTGTATTTCGTATAAGTGAATTTGGAGTTGGATAAAGATTAATAATGAAAAACAATTGTATTTTCTTATTAAATCACAGGTGTCACCAACTTATATACATCAAAATATTCCATTTAACCATGGCCAAAATCTACCTCAAATTAATGTCTATGAAACAAGCCCGTGAATGTTTATTCCTTGATCAGCTTACAGAATTAATAGTTCAGTAGCGGAATTCTGTAACTCGCTAGCGACAATTTTCGATATCGCTAACTAGCGACGATCGTCGCTTGCACGTACTACTTCACACTATTTTATTTTTTTTTATAAGTTAAATACGGTTGTCAGGTGACGAAGACCTGTGAAATACAGAAAAACAACCGAACACTCCACCGTTAGAGTTTTAATTCGATATGCTGCATAAACTATGCAAGATAGAGCAAAAATATATACGGACAGTATTGTAAGGGACAAAATTTTCAACAAGATTGCCAGTAATGTAGGTAAAATGAAGATCGGCATAATATAATTCCGTGTAGAATAATCTCGTAAAAAATATTGTGTTATGCAAACTCGATTGAGGCAAGGCATAACTTGTCGAAAGAAATTGGCGAGTATTGTAATTTTTGACATCATTAAAAATATGTACTTTTTCACAGTTAGTTGCAAATGTGTGATTTTTTTAAAATTCTCCCCACGATTAGTAGAACCCTGGGGAAATAACGGAATTAATGAAAATCAATCATTTCCGGTAAAATAACTAAATTAATGATTAAAATAACGCGAATTGAACGAAGTAATGCAAATTAATGTGAATTGGCATAAATTAGAGGTCACTCAAATTACCGTGAATTATCTCGAGGTAAGACGAAATACGAAAAATCAGCCCTAGACAGTGTAGCAAAAACTTTACACTAGCTACGTGTTCTTGCAGAATGCACCCCTTACTGCGCCTCATGCTCAAGATATTGATTTTTGTTTGTGTTGTATCACCTTTACGTTAAGTTTTACTGAATTTATTGAATGATGGTGGAAATTCAGTGAATTGAAGAGTGAGAGGCTAAGTATCAAGTAAGTGTACACACTATAGTTGAGTGAATTTTCATAATTTACAAACAGTGTTGAATTGAGTTTATGATATATTTACTCCTCCGCAGACATCATTTCTCCAAAGTCTCCAGTCTCATCACTTACAACTGGTGTCGGAGCAAGATATGATGTCTACTCCGCCGCAAACTGTGTTTCATGCAAGTCTTTAGTTTTCCTCGCTGACAAATAGTATCGAAGCAAGATTATGGTATATTTACTTTCTCTATACGGCTGGATTTTCAACGTTTTCTGTATAACACATATACGTTGAGCAATGAAAGTTTTATAGGGTATTTTCCTAGACATCTCTCAGATAACTATGATATTTTGTATCAGTCAAGTGATCTAGAAATCCATGTAAACCCTTGTTTGGATCCTGAGGATCTGAATAAGGTTTTGAAAGTCTCGACGTGTTCAAGTCTACCGGTACTTATTGAAATACCTATCTGCGGACCACTATTGGGCCAGCGGTTTGAGAGATATGGGTCCGGACGGACATGAATCTTAAGAAAGCACATTATTGCATGCTCTGTGGACCATGGTAATGTAATCAACGTTTTCAAATACTTCGTGGAGAGGGTTAACCATAACGTTCTAGAAGTCCACTTGCAATCATACCACAAGGACCTCTCTTCGTGGTATAGTTGCAAATGTATTTTTGTAATAAGTGGATCTTACTTACCTGTATGAAGGTAAATTGCAAATCTTCGCTGGTATTAGTTCACTGCGGTTTCGCGGTACACTACATTTGAAATCAACCGATTCTACGTATGTCGTATACTTGGCATGAATTCAAGAAAAATCACCCGAACATCACCTTTACCACAAGGACCTCTCTAGTCCTGTTGGTTTGACAGTTTTTACTGTAGATAGACAAACTAGTAGGAACCCTCACCGGAATAGTAACCGTTGTTTTCATGCCAAATAACCATAAAACAACCAACTAATAACCGGTTGCTTTGTGCGAAAAAGCAACCACAAAATAACCGCAAAAGCGACGGTTATTTAACGGTTGTCCATGGTTGCTGTAGTAAAAGTTTACTGCTGGTTAACGAATGGTTGCTAAGCGGTTGTCAATGGTTGCTACAGCAAAATAGTCTGCTGGTTAACGAGTGGTTACTAAGCGGTTGTCAATGGTTGCTGCAGCAAAATAGTCCGCTGGTTGACGAATAGTTATTAAGCGGTTGTCAATGGTTGCTGCAAGAAAATAGTCCACTGGTCGACAAATGGATACTAAGCGGTTTTGTCAATGGTTGCTGCAGCAAAACAGTCCGGTTATTTTTTGATCGTCGACCAAGGCCGCAGGTCAAAATTACAGTCCAATTGCATATTACAATCGCAAGTACGGTTGCAAACGATTGGTTTATACGTATACGCAAAAATTAAAGCCTGTAAATGGAAAGGTAAAAGAAGACACATGTTGGGGGGGGGGGGGGGTAGGAGCAATCTGACATGAGATTGGAGGAGGGGTGCGCATAATATATTATATATATATTTTTTTAATCTTAATTATTACAAGAAATTATACAAATAATCGTTTTAAAAATTAAATTTAAATTTTGGTTGCAAATTTACAATATTTTCGAGCCACAATTTTTTTTTCATTCCAATTATCGAAAGAAATTATACGAATAATCGTTTTAAAATGTACATTAAAGGTTGGGTTCTTCATTTACAATATTTTCGAACCCAAGCACCTTAACAATTTATTTCATTGCAATTATCGAAATAAATTATACAAATAATCGTTTTACAAATTAAATTTGAAGTTGGGTTGTTAATTTACAACATTTTCGAATCCTAAGCGCCTTTACAATTTTTTTTTTTCATTTTAAGGATTGAAGGAAAAAAAATTGCACTTGTACAAAACTTAGCGAACACTCTATTAGCGAACTATCGCTGTACACAGTAATATAAAATAAAATAAATTATATGGAAACTATTTTTTTTACTGAATGCCTTCAATCTGGATTGTACGAATATGATATGTTAACAAGAACAAATGAAAAGTTATTGTTTGAACAATTATGAAAAAAAAAATTATTTCGGTATAATTTGTTTTTTAAATACATGCTTTCAATCTAAACGGTATGAATATATGTATTATATTCGTATCTGTATGGATAAATAACAAGTCATTGTATCAGCAATGATTTACGAAAAACAAAATTAAATTGCACATGTACAAGGGTTAATGAACGACGAATGTATCGTTGTACACAGTGACGAAAGAACATACGGTATTTCGACATTTAAAAACCTTTTTTTATTGTATGCATTTAATCTGACCAGTAAGAATATATATTTTGATTTATAAAAGTACTAATAAAGTCTTAATTTTCCGTTCAACGGCAGAAAAGACAGTCGGAAAATGTGTACTGATAGATACTCTCGAGCCTGCGATATTCCGGCTCTCAGCACACGAGAGATCGTTCATTGCACTTTGAAGAAAGTCCTCGTACTAGTTTTTCTCCAGTCAATTTGGCACGGTCGCTGTGACTCTGATTTCCAGAGTCTAGGCTGTAAGCAGAAAAAAATATTAAAAATAATAAAAAGAAAATCAAGGGGAGCAGTAGCGCAGTGGGTAGCGTGCTCGGCTCGCACGCAGTGACGCGCGATGTGGCCGGGTTCGATTCCCACTGTCGGCACCAATGGAAAAATTTTCTAAGTGCTTTTTCTGTGACCCGTTGGTTCGGAATCCACCTAAAAAAGTAGGTCCAAAGGAAACCAGCGCCTTGGTGTGGTGACCGAAAGGCTGGGAAGATGTCTCGGGTTCGATTCCCGATGCCGTAGCACGGCTGATGAAAACACAACGGGCTCGGACGTAGCTCCAGAAACAGGACGTACGAACTACGACTGCTTCTGTCCCAATGTGCTGACATCTAGCGTGTGCGAGACGAGCTCCGGCAGCGAAAAGCTGCCGTAGCACAGCAGATGGTAAAAGCACAAACGGGCTCGGACGTAGCTTCAGAGGCAGGGCGTACGAACTACGACTGTTTCTGTCCCAGGTGTTTAAATCTAGCGAGTGCGCGACAAGCTCCGGCAGCGGGGATCGAACCGGGGACAAACGGATACGAGAGGAGACCAAGGTTAGATGGTGTTGGGAGCCCGCAACCCTCAGGGGAGTCGGTGTAAGAACTCATACCATACCATAATAAAAAGAAAATCCTTGTCCACCGTAGATTCTGAAGACTCCAGGGAGAACTGGAATTTTTTTTTATCATTTTCAATAATCTTTTTTTTCGTAGTCTTCAAATTCTGCGAAGGACTGGGTTTTTTCATTATTTTAAATAATTCTGTCAATGACGAGACTCCATGGAGAAAAATATTATTGAAAATGATTTTAAAATATCCTTGTTCTGAGTAGAGTTTGAAGACCTTATGCTGGAAAAAATCATACAAAATAATTTTTGAAAATTTCTATTCGCCGTAGATTTAGAAGACTCTATACGGAGAATAGGTTTTGCAAAGTAAGAAATTTAAAAATCCTAGTTCTTCGTTGAGTCTACAGACTCTGTGGAGAAAACTAGCGTATGGCGTATCGATAACAAAGTGTGCAGCGTATAGCGCATAGCATATCTTTCTTAAGCAAATTGTGATGATGAAGCCCTCACGGCATCGAACATGAGTACATTCTGGGGAGATGCCCGGGGTGTTCCAGGGATATCACCCTCTATTGCCCAGAGTGTCCTGACTGCAATGTCCGGTACGGAGATATCGTCGACTGGCTTAGGCTAAACTACGCCACCTGGCCTACTGCGTTGGTGCCCAAGGACCACCAATTCCTGATCAACGAGGGAGAGGAAGCCTTGAAAAGGAGGGTTAAGGCGAAATTCGACGATCCGACTGACTACCCTAATCGAGTACGTGCGTACCTGATCAGGGAGAACAGCCTCTTCACAGCACCCGCTCCGGCCAATCCAACGGCCTTATCGGAGGTCCAATTGTCCGAGGAAAAGAGGAGGCTCGCCATCAAGGCCTTAACCTCCAAATCGACGAACCAGACCCTCGACGAAATCATGAAAGAGAGGCCCGAGCTCTTACACGGGGAGGAGCTCAACGTGATCATCCCGACGAAATACCAGAAATGATCGAAATCAATCATCATGTCAACCTTGACTTCAAGACGAACGGCGCGCCTTTGACTATTCTAAATGATTTTTCATATTTTTCTACTTTCATATTCTTTCTAATTCTTGTATTTAGTTAATATCGAGACCCATATTAAAAGCCACCAGGCATTGTAATAAAGTTATATCTCGCTGTGCTGTTTGTTGCCCAATCCCCAAGCGCTCGCTTATTAGAGCTGCTGGTGCATTGGAGAAATGTTCTGTCGGGATGTAGTCCAGCCTATGCGGGACTGTACTCCGGGCAAAGGTTATGAATTCCACAGGTATCGACAGACGCTTGGACCTTCTATGGGTGGTCAACACATCTCACTTATGACGTCAAGGTTCAAAGGAGGGGAATGCGACAGGAAAATAAAACCCTTTCCTCGACGTCAACGCTCGACTCGACTCCTCGGGTCCCACCGTACCGAGACCCCCAGATTATTCGTTAAGCACGATACAACTGTAAGGAATTGCCGAGACAAGACTCCTCACACTGCTGGAAATAATAAGCACGTGTCAATCGATTGGTCATCAATGACGCGTGCGCATTAGAAATTACGCCTAACGAGCGACGAGCGAGCCGAGAGACGATACTTCGCTCACGTCTTTTGTAAGAGCCAGGTCAGTTCCCGAGGAGTCTTGTCGCGGAAAATATAAAAAACATTAATATTAGTCGAACTAGTGTGAATTTTGTCGAATCTTTCGACAAAAGGTCACGAGGTCTCAGCTATAGTATCGTCGATTAAAAGTTACAAGGATTTGTCGTAAATTCGTCGTGTCTCTCGACTGAATTTACTGTGTTAAAATTTTGTCGTAAATTCGTCGTGTCTTTCGACTTAATTTACAGCGTATTGAATTTGTCAAGTAATCAGGGGTGAGAGTGTGGCCGAAGGCGTTTGTCGAACGAGAATAATCGGGATTCAGCCGAAACGTAAGTCAATAAAGAGAATTTATATCTTTGTCTTGGACTTTCTTTACTGCACTCGCAACTCTTTGTTTCTGGTCCTGCAACTGTACCCTTCACTTTCTGATCGTCTCATTGTTAAGGGAGCTAGTCGTAAAAGAGAAATAAAAAAACAGTTTATTAATTTTTTTAAAATTAATTGGCGCCCAGTATTAAAATCGAGTTAAAGAAAACGAATTAGAGCCCTGCCAGCCGACGGACCACGGCCGCGGCAGGAGAAGGCATAGAAAATCGTATGTGTTAAAAATAGCCTGTCTCAATGTTATGAAAATTGGTATACGGGGGTTTTCGGGGTCGCTTATTATAAATCTGCTATTAATTTTTCAAAATTCAAAATGGCGGATCCAACATGGCTGCCGAAATTTTTCAAAATTGTTCAAATTCCATGAAAAATGATACTTGGTTTTTTTTGGGTCGTTGATGATGAATTTGCTACTCGTTTTTATCAAATTTGAGATCACAGATTCAAATCGATGACAAAACCGTTCTAATGTTATAAAAATTATAATGTAGGAGTTTTTACGATCATTAGTTTTGAATACATCGTTTTTTTGCCGTGAATTCACGTTGCCTAGCCCTAACACGTGGAGGTAAACGACAAAACTATGGTATGGTATGAGTTCTTACACCGACTCCCCTGAGGGTTGCGGGCTCCCAACACCGTCTACCCTTGGTCTCCTCTCGTATCCGTTTGTCCCCGGTTCGATCCCCGCTGCCGGAGCTTGTCGCGCACCCGCTAGATGTCAGCACATTGGGACAGAGGCACTCGTAGTTCGTACGTCTTGTTTCTGGAGCTACGTCCGAGCCAGTTGTGTTTTCATCAGCCGTGCTACGGCATGGGGAATCGAACCCGAAACATCTTCCCAGCCTTTCGGTCACCACACCAAGGCGCTGGTTTCCTTTGGACCTACTTTTTTAGGTGGATTCCGAACCACCGGGGTTACAGAAAACGCACTTAGAAAATTTTTCCATTGGTGCCGACAGTGGGCATCGAACCCGGCCACATCGCGCGCCACTGCGTGCGAGCCGAGCACGCTACCCACTGCGCTACTGCTCCCTTTTTACGACAAAACTGAGGGCCTCTTTTTTGTTTAATTTTTTTTATATATGGGGCATTCCAGGTCAATTCAACAAGGGTCTGACCCTCACCCTCTCCAATCTGAGTCTTAATGACCGGAGGTGTTTCGTTAGCCTAAAATAACATCTCCAAATTTTTCTCAGATTTTTACCAACCCCCCTGACGCCCCCCCGACCCCTTAAGTGATGATATTTTCGAAAACGGTCAATCGGACATTTTTGAAAATTATGAAAAAAATTGCATAAATTCTGTAGTCAAAAAGGAAAATATCCCAACCAAAATCAAAGTGGGCAGGCAAAACGGTACTTTTTTATCAATTTTTTTACCGAATACATTTTTTTTCAGTACTTTTGATTTTTTTTGCATTTTTCAGGGTTCAATATATTTTTCCAAATGCTACACCATCGGGAGAGTAATGTAAATTTAGGAAAGGATTTTGGAAGGATTTTCACAAATGAATAAATACTATTGCATTTTACGATCTGAGAATTTTATGATTTGGGATACCACGAAGTTCAGGTTAGAACTAAGGCGAAACACGCGTTAATAGTACCAATATTGTCCATTAGAGTGCAGGTGGCAAGTTCTCGCGCGTGCGCGCTCGCGCAAACGGTGAGAATCCCTTAGAACGCCGTTATCGGCTCACGATCCACAGGATCGTTCTCACTCCCCCCAATCACAGCGTGCAAGCGTGTGTTGTGCCGCGATTTCATCACGTAGAATTATATTCAACTTAGCCATTGATTGTGCAAACACAGCAGTTTGAAGGTGACTTTGCAAGTGTGCAAAGTCAGCAGTTTAAATGTGACTTTGCGACACACGTCGTTGAGCGACGTTCGTGTGATTCCACCTCTCCAGAAAATTGAACGAAAAGTCATTACAGGAATAATATAAAAAGGCAGTCTTTGGTCGGCAACAGGGCTGTTCAATAAAGCGAGCTATCCTTAGCGGAAGCTATGGTCAAATTGCAGTCAGTCGGTCTCAAGGCAAAATAATCAAGAACATTGTAACCAATACTTTATCATCATCGAATAAACTAGACCGTAATTTTGTAATACTCGAGTTGGAGATTTACTCAACCTTGACAATCACCCACAAACCCGTCCTCGACGATTTCATCCCCACGTGACGAAATTCGCGGGCACAACACGTGGCACCACACTCGCTACACAAATGGGCGCTTGCCAACGTGGCTACTGGCGCTCGCAACAGCGACACTAGCGCCTCCCTCATACGCGGGAATATTTAAATTATATTACAGCTCTCAACAGAATGTTAATTACTTTCTAGATGGTTGTTGTATTAGGAATGGTGTATTGAACTCTGAAAATTAAAAAAAAATCAAAATCACTGAAAAAAAAAGTTAATGTGTTAAAAAATTGATAAAAAATTACCGTTTTGCCTGCCCACTTTGATTTTAGTTGGTGTGCTGGCGTTCGCCCTTCGATATGCGAACGAGTCACACTTAATATTAATTTTGATTCGCCGGTTCGGGGGAATTATGCGACAGCGGACTTTGAAATAGGAACGGCGTATAGGCAAGGTTAACACACAAAATTATAACACTCGCGGAACAGGCAGCTGGGTTTTACAGTTTTTATTAAAAGCACTAACGCAGATCACACAGAAGCGCGTAGCGGAGACATGTGTATGCAACGTGACTGCAAGAATGTATATCTGATTTGCCAAGCGGCGTTCGGGCGATAATGCCAAGAGGATTATCGACGCGTATCGATCCTTCTACTACTTCGGCAGGAAGGAGACTCTCTTGTCACGCAACGAGTACGAAAATTGGAGAAAAGCGGGGTGACAGAGGTGAGCAGGGAAACCAAGATATATTATATATTAGCGCCGTCCTACTCTGACACCGAGGCCATGCGCGAGACGCTTTGTTTACATTTGGTCAACGCGACCGAAATGTGAAGAATAAGAGCTCTAAGAATTTTACACGGCGTACGAAATATCACGCGCGCTAGAATATTAATTTTATTGTAAAATCCGAACAGTTGGGATATTTTTCTTTTTGGCTACAGAATATATGCAATTTTTTCATAATTTTCAAAAATGTCCGATTGACCGTTTTCGAAAATATCATCACTTAAGAGGTCGGGGTGGCGTCAGGGGGGTTGGTAAAAATCTGAGAAAAATTTAGAGATGTGATTTTAGGCTAACGAAACACCTCCGATCATTAAGACTCAGATTGGAGAGGGTGAGGGTCAGACCCTTGTCGAATTGACCTGGAATGCCCCATATATATATTTATTTTATATTTTTTTATGATTATTTTTATAATTTATCTGTGTGAAAGTGAGAAACATGAGGAACATACATGAACTTTGCAGTCTTTACAAATTTTTGTTGTTCTCGAAGCACAAAAAAAGAGGCTGTAACGTCCTGGGTCGAAAAAACACAAATAAATTTTAAAAAATTTCATTTCATATACCATTTCTCAAACATAATACCGGATCCGTATGATCCGCAGTAGAAATATTTAATCTCTCATTTATTCACGGGAAAAACACGAATGACCAGGGGTGACCCTCATTCCCGGAGTTCTCCCGCCAAGCACGAAATATGCCTGCGAGCATACATACGAAATTTCAGTTAACGAAACTCGTCGCGGGGAGAAGGCGCGTGAGTGACGAACCGGCGTATGTCGCGCATTATCACCGACCTCCCACAGATGTTGGAAGCCGGTGAGAATCAGCGTCTTGCCGGCTCGCACAAGATGACCGCGCTTATCGCCTAGAGACGAGCCTAAACATAAGCAAAAGTTGCGCCTCGAGAATATCGATGTACCGGCATTAATAATAATCGGAATTTCGTCCGAAGAGTATCGATGTCTCGACGCTGACTTTGTATATCACTTAAACTACAATCATGCCTCGAGAATATCGATATCCCGGCACCAACAATAGTCGGAATTTCGTCTGGAGAGTATCGATGTCTCGACGCTGATTTTTCATATCACCAGTCGTCATAACTGGAAATGCGTCTGGAGATTATCGTCAGCAGAATTTCGAGGTGTGAGAGAAACTCTTCCCTCACGCGCCGACGTCTCCCACTTTACGCGACAATAGAATAAGGGCCTATATAATGACCATCGCGAATTAAGGACAAGTCAGTCGAACTTCGAGCCTGATCACCCGAGATCACTCAAAGCTATAGCCCGTCGCGAATTATTCAAATTCATTCTAAGTTAAAATACTGTACTTTTTCAACATAAGAATCGGTAGCACGGTAGCCCCGGCAAAACCAGTGTAAGAAAAAATAAAAAATAAATAAATAATAAAAAAAAACCAAAGAAAAATAAAACGCATTCGCGTTTCATTTGTGCACCAGCGGCATTAAATAAGAGGGGGAAATTGAACAACCCGAACTTCGAGCTGTCTACATTCTCGAGCGGAACTCCCATCGAAATCCACGTGTTTCCAACACCTCTCTCTCTAACTACAGCATAGTGCGCTAGATGCACATGCTCACGTAGTTACTTTTCTAACTCTCTCTCTAACTACAGCATAGTGCGCTAGATGCACATGCCTGAGTAGTTACTTTTCTCACTCTCTCTAACTACAGCATAGTGCGCTAGATGCACATGCTCACGTAGTTACTTATTCCTCTCTCCGGGTACAGCCCTGTGCACCAGATGCACGTTCTGTACTCTAACCAGCCAACCACAAAACCGTGCACTAGATGCACGCACTGGGGTGGAGGTTCCAACCCTACCATATGAGAGTTCTGCCCGAGAGTTAGGACTCACTCAAAGAGGGGTCACCAAATCTTTTTTATTTAGATTTATATGGGTAAACGCCGCGGTGGCAAGGATAAAAAATTAAAGCGCCTCGCTCTTATCGAACGACATTCTGTGGGCGGAAGTAACGTACAGACCCAACAAAACGGTGAAGTACGGGTTATTGTACCGGTTGCTGAAACGGCAGTGAAAATTGTGGCACAACCCCTACCGGGCCCTTCAACGAAATCCGATTTTCCTCTCGGATCACCGAGTGTCAAGGAGCGCCCTGTGGGAGTAGCCACGATATTTAGAATTCCCGAGGGAACGGCCCCGTACGTTCTCCCCGACCCGATTCTTCCGGGACCCGTTCACCGGCCCCATAGAGATAGTGTCAGCGACGTGTCAACGTTAGGCGCAGACTCCGACAGCGCGGACTCCGACGACAACGAAGAAATTATCACGTTGGAATAAAAACCCGCTACGCCCAAAAAGTAAGTAAAAATTTACCACTTTCATTACCGCGAGCCTCTATCCCCGACCGGCGCATTCCGGCCGAAACAAGAGGCACCCCTATTTCTATTTATACCCTATCGTTCTCACCCAGGACGTGACAAGGCCCTTAGTTTTGTCATTTACTCCCACGTGTTAGGGCTGGGCAACGTGAATTCACGGCAAAAAAACGATGTATTCAGAACTAATGATCGTAAAAACTCCTACATTATAATTTTTATAACATAAGAACGGTTTCGTCATCGATTTGAATCTGTAATCTCAGATTTGATAAAAACGAGTAGCAAATTCACCATCAACGACCCAAAAAAAACCAAGTACCATTTTCCATGGAATTTAAACAATTTTGAAAAATTTCGGCAGCCATATTGGATCCGCCGTTTCGAATTTTGAAAAATTAATAGCAAATTTATAATTAGCGACCCCAAACACCCCCGTAGACCAATTTTCATAACATTTGAACAATTTTGAAAAATTTCGGCATCCATATTGGATCCACCATTTGGATTTTGAAAAATTAATACCAGATTTATAATTAGCGACCCTGAAAACCCCCGTATACCAATTTTCATAACATTGGAACAATTTTGAAAAATTTCGGCAGCCATATTGGATCTGCCATTTTGAATTTTGAAAAATTAATAGCAGATTTATATTAAGCAACCCCGAAAACACCCGTGTACTAATTTTCATAGCATTTAAGCAATTTTGAAAAATTTCGGCAGCTATATTGGATCCGCCATTTTGAATTTTGAAAAATTAATTGCAGATTGATTATCAGCAACTCAAAAAACCCTAACAAATTAATTTTCGGGATCATCCATCATGAACAAGTTGTTTTATTCAAAAATACTAGAATAAGCAAAAAATTTTTATCTTCAGGCCACCATATTGGGTGCCGCCATGTTGAATTTGGAAACACCCTGTAGTGCATTTTAAAAATTAGGGTCCATGGACGCAAAAATTTGTGTAACCTTTAAAATCCTAAACCAATTTCGATCCGAAAGTGCTCGATAAAGCCAAAAAAATTTTCGAAATTTCATGTTTTTTGTTGAATAAACAATTATAACTTTTTTAATATGTATTTTTTCAAAACTCTGACTGGATAGATCGAAAGTTCAGACAATTTTACATCAGAAATAACTTATCTCGATTTTCTTTCGGACCGATTTCATGTCGAATAGAGCCACTGAATACAGACGAAAAAAAAACGTCCATTTGGTCCTTAATGGGTTAAGTTGATAATAAGCGAGATAATTGAAAAAAAAACCGTTTTTCACCCCTGTTCGCACATTATGCAACCCAATTCGGTACATATCAACCCCAGGGTAAAAATGATGAAAACCTAACAGGTGGGAAATTTAATTCCCTGCAACTTTGGTCTCTTCCATTTTCAACAAGCGCTCGCGAAAACCGCAGGCAGATGTAATCAAACATAACAAGGGCATCTACAAATCTACAAATCTACAAAGTAAATCTACAAATATTTGGTAGAATGGAGTCGTGCAATTGGAATTGTTGATTTCATCTACTACATTGCGCAATGCAGGGAATTCGATCGTAATTCTCGTCACTTGTAGCGATACAAGTACATGAGCGCTCGAAATTATCGCAGGAGATTAAATCAATTGCGATAGCAGGATCGATAATGTTTTATCATTCAACAAAATCAAACTACCCAAAAAACAACGCGAATCCCATCTCTTGCAGGGAGATTCTTAATTTTTGAAACGATTTTTCCTTCATCTCAAGCTGCACCACTGACCGTTCATTCTCCATGAAAACCGGAGCTGGAATCAGTCTTAAATATGGAATTTCGTGTAGTCGCATATTGAAAAAAATTGAACTGTCCGATCGGGAAGACAGATTCCATCTGGAGCATTGAAAAAAAAGTGGAATGTTCTTTCTTTTTTTTTCTTTCGATGAACAACGAGTGCTCACGAATATCGCAAGGAGATGAAATCAAACATGACAAGGGCATCGTAAATTTACAAATATTTAGTATAATGGAATCGTGCTATTAAAGATTTCGATTTCATCTCCAACAGTGCGCAATGCAGGGGATTCAATAGTCGAATATTGTAAAAATTTGATAGATTCAATGGGAAGGGTGGAATTCATCTCGTGCAGTGAAAGCTGTGGGATGTTCCCTTGTCTTTTTTTCGTGCGATGAGCCACGAGTGCTCATTGATACAGCAAGGAGATTAAATCAAACACGACGCGGGTATCGTAATTTTAAAAATATCGAGTAGAACGGAGTTGTGCACTCAGAAATGCCGATTTCATCTCCCATAGTGAGAAATGTAGGGAAATTGATCGCAATTTGCGTCACTTGTAGCGATGCAACTACATGAGCACTCGTAATTCCTTCTGGAGAAAACACAAGTAGCAAGAACAGGATCGATAATATTGCAGCATTTAACAGAACTGCACCTTTCAATAAACAACACGATTCCTATCTCTTGCAGGGGGATTGTAGATTTTCGAAACGATTTTTTCTTCATCTTAAGCTGTACTACTAGTCGATCGTTCATCGTTCACGCTGTAGATGAAATGAGTCTCGATTATGGAATCGAAAAAAATTACGTTCCTCGACATTCTCTTTATGCGTAAATTTACACAATAAAAAAACCGTCGACGAAGTAAGTGAAAACTTGATTCAAAATTTGAAATGGCTTGTCCCCGTGGTTATAGGATTTTTTCACACTTTCCTTCTTCTTCACGACTTGGATGGATGAAATTAAAAATGGACTTGGATAAGATTAAAAATTATTCTATTCTATCGTGGCGTGATCTTTTAGCTTCTGGCAGCTTGCTAGCCGGATGCTCACGAATACCTCTTCTTATTCAGTCTTTCCTTATAAAAGTCTCTCGAAGACGACGAGAAATAATTTTTTTACCCAAGTATGGGAAAATAATTTTCCGATTCGACTGTGCCATGACCGACTTTTTTCAACCCTGGTTGCTCGAAATCATCCTACGATCGTCAAAACATACTGAGACAGGCTATTTTTTATACAGACGATTTACTACGTCGCACAGTGGTTCAAAATCCCGAATTGCTGGCCAAAAACCGAAAAATGAAGTTTATATTCAAGGAATTCTACCTGTGGGGTCAGGTAGAGGGGTATTTCGGGGAACCCTTCCAAGGGTCGGTAGGTCGCAGGTGTTGCATTTAGCCGTTGGGATCTCATTCGTAACGGAGCGCTCGAACAGGTATAGTTGGTCGTGCGCTACGATAGAAAAATATCGTTGTATTCAAAGTGATATATCTTCAAGTAAAATTTAGTTATTTTAATTCTGCAAAATGGAGTCTCTTCCTGGATGTAAGTACACTTATTATATTATTGCGATTTCTTATATTAATCATACACCGAGCAACAAAAATTGTGAACATCTACCGTAAATTCTCGTGCTCGCTGCGGAAAAAAGTTACGTTCACATTGAGTAAAAGTTAATAATGCTAAATAATTCTAATTCTGGTGGAGTGCCACGTTATTGTATACACTCTTGAGTAATACCTCACCAAAAAATTAGGTGCACCAAGTTGCCCCTCTGGTAATGGTGAATTTTTTAATAAATGGACGCGGGAATTCAGGCACGGCGCGTGCTGGCGCGGCATGTATTAAAACGTTTGAGATTTCTTGGCGAGAATATTCTATTGCGTAATTTACGCAATACAATATTTCGCTCTTAATTTATGACTTCTCAAACAATGGGAGGAATTTGTAGTGGGATTTAGATTGTCGGTGTAAATGAAAACAGAGTTCGAGTGCTGGACTCGGTGAGGAAGCCGGAGATGAGATTTTGGATCGATATTATTTTGCTACACGGGCAGAAGGCCTAAGAATTTTATTTGCTTTTCGAGATGGCCTCAGAGTCCTAGCCACGACGGTGAGCTATAAATATTTCGTGTCGTGAAGCGACGCGAAATATTTACGGAGCAAAATTTAAGATTATACGATGTCGTTAGCAAAACGACTGAAATTTAATAAAAGAAAGGAAATTACAGGCACTTGATAGAGAAGGTAATTAATTTAGGAATTGGTCTGACATTGAAAAATTAGTAAAATGTGTTAAACGTGTCGCACGGTTAAAGGAGAAAAGGAGACTCTGTTCATTGCTGTTTTGTACGTGTCAGCGTCTCGTTTCAATCGTGAGAGAGATTCACGATTGAGGTTTATTCGTCGGAGTTGCGTCGGTACACGTCGCCACGTGATTTTGAATTTACTAGACTTGATCGGCGTGCTCGAAGAGCACGTTGACGTTATTTAAACAATCGGGTTTTCTACCAAGAGGTACCTCTAGCTGTGGTCCAACATCCGGTCGCAGTGACCGGGGCTTTCCACAGCTCGAGGGGTCCTACCTAGGGGTTATGAGGATGTTGCGAATAGCACCCGCCTCGAGATCCAACTTCTGAGCGCAGTGCTCAGGGCTTCACTCTCGACGGGCTCCCTAGTATCTGGAATTTTTATTAAAACACGAGTTGTTTATTGATTTGTCTTAAAAAAGACAAATCAATTACGTTATGAGAAAATCGTCTTGAGAAAGACGATTTGATGGGGAATTTCTCTAATTGTCTTAGAAAAGACAAGTCGAGGGTGACGACTCGATGAATATCTCGTCCTGGTCGGGTTGTCCTCGAAGTTGATCAGACGTCAGGTCAGTCTCAGCTTCGAGCTGTAGTACGGTTGAAAGTTCTCGACTTTCAAGCGAGAGTGAAACAGCGAGAAGCGCTGGGAATAAATATGTTAAGGCAAAGCTTAACACGGTACTTGCTCACCTTACGATAATGGCAAAAATGAGAGCGAGTCTTGCTCGTCTCGTTCTTAAATACTTTCTCACGAACCATCGGCGCCGCGGTTTCATTGGCCGATGGTTACGTGGTAGGGCAATTTCAACGAGCTTTTAGTGCTTTTGCACCTGACATGCTCGTGAAGTATCACAATTCCCCGAAGGATCGGATTCTATTTCGGTCCTTCGAGGAATTTTATTTTTTATTTGGCGAAAATAATAAGTTGTTATGATTTTTGTTCACGATCTCGTTGTAACGTCCCGTTACAGTATACTATACTGTGCGAAGTGCACCACAGTAGGGTGCGAATTTGAGTGATTTGTTTCTCATAAATATAATTATTATTGTACCGGATTCGACTATCATTTTTATTAACAAATCATTACTGATTCTTAAAAATTTTCTATTATTGTCTAACTTTTGAATTGATTTTCCAGGCTCTCATGATAGCAGTGAGGCGGTCAATTTCACGCGAAAGGAGTTGTTTGATTTATTTGCTGATCATTTGAATGATAATGCGAATGACGTGTACGAAATCTTGGAGGTCGAATTGTCTAAAATATTCCATTGCTCATACACATTATCTGCGGATGAAAAACAAACAATTCGCAAGTTATTATATGATATGAAAGACAAATGGCAATCAGCTAGAAGAATGAAGGCGAGGTTCATGGAGAAAAATACGGATTGGCTAAGCGGAATCGTCACCTTTGTAAATAATACGGAAATTTCGAAGGAAAACAAAGACTCAGATGCAGTTCGTGGGCCTCGTCGACATTCGCAGAGCTTCGAGGACTCCAGTGAGCGGTCGAAACGGAGAAAAACTGCAGCGATTCGTGAGCAGTCCAGTGCCGAAGAGCTTGCATTTGCCATCCACATGAGTCTTCGAGCTGCAGGAAAATTAGATGCAGCACAAGTGGTGAAAGAGGTTGCTCTGGGCAGTCCTACAAAAGCGTCCAAATACAAGGAAGCCTTACGCACTGTTACGGACATGACGACCAATCGTTATTCTGCTGATGCTGCGTTATCTCTTATAATTGAATACCGCATGTCTAAACATGTATATCAGGGAATACGGTCTGGAGCACTGGAACTAAATTCGAAGATGTACCCATCGTACAAATCTGTGTTGGAGGCGAAGAAAAAATGTTATCCACCCAAAGATGACATCACGATTACTGAGGGTAAAGCTGCGGTCAAACTTCAAGCACTGTTAGACCATACAGCGAGTCGCATATTAGCAGTGCAAAGTGAAGTTTTGCATCTCCTCCCATCCAGCGAAATTTATGAATTGAATTTTGTCTGCAAATGGAGATGTGACGGAACATCTGGGCAAAGTACATTGAAACAAAAATTTGATAATCACGACGGAGATAAAACAGACGCAACTATTTTCTTCACTTCCCTCGTGCCACTGCAGCTCGTGTTTGTTGACGGGGGTGATAACGAAGGAATAACCGTGTGGAAAAATCCGCGACCCTCCTCCCCTCGATTCTGTAGGCCAATAAAAATCGAGTTTTTGAAAGAGACTGCAGAAGGCACCCGAAATGAAGTTCAAAACATCAAGGAACAAGAAAAGCAGCTTCAACCTTTTCATACGATTGTGAACGGAAAAGAAGTCATTGTATCCTACAAATTGGGCTTAACAATGGTTGATGGAAAAGTCTGCAATTCACTAACATCTACTGCATCAAGTCAACGATGTTATCTTGGCGGTGCTACATCCAAAGAATTCAACGACATCGACAACATTTCGAAGAGGAAAATAAATGAAGATCATTTACAAAATGGGCCGTCACCACTGCACGCATGGATTCGTCTTTTCGAGTGCCTTATACATATTTCATACAGATTAGAAATTAAAAAATGGCAGGCTGATAAGAAAAGCATCGAAAGTCGGAAAAAGACCATCCAAAAAATTTTCCGTGAACGATTGGGACTTTTGATTGATCAACCAAAACAAGGATATGGTAACACGAATGACGGTAATACTGCTCGTCGTTTCTTTCAAAATTCCGATGTTTCCGCATCTCTAACGGGAATAGATGAGGATCTAATCAAAAGATTCCACGTGATCTTGCAAATAATATCGTGCGGGTTTGAAATAAATGTTGATGAATTTGAAAAATACGCTGTAGAAACAGCCTGTAGATACGTGCTACTATATCCTTGGTATTACATGCCGACTACTGTGCACAAACATTTAATTCACGGCGCAAAAATAATAGGGGTTTCCATGTTGCCGATAGGACAGATGTCCGAGGAAGCCCAGGAATCTTGCAATAAATATATAAAATCATTTAGACTAGACTTTGCTAGAAAATTTAGTAGGAAACAAAATATGGAGGATGTTTTTGCGCGGCTTTTGGTTGCATCTGACCCTGTTATCTCAAGTTTGCGTAAACTACTAGCTAAGTCAAGCAAATCATTATCGCGTGAAGCCATGGCTTTGTTGGAATCGCCAACTGCAAACAAACCAAGAGTAGTTGCAATGTCTGACTGCAGCGACTCTAGCGATAATAATGATAGCGATTCAGATGACAATTGGAGCCTTTAAGATTAAGTGCCTTTTATCATATTAGATATATATATATTATCATATTAGATATTTATATAATTTGAAAAAATAATTGTAGTTAAGTTAATGTGCTAAATAATCGTAGCTAAGTTAATGTGTATACTCTCTTCGATAGATGTAATAAAGTCGTTCTGAGGAGGGCCCGCACTCGGGTCGAAACGTTAACGTAACTGATGCTTCGTCTTTGACCTTCATATCCAATAATCCACATCATTCATTAAGTGCCTTTACATCATTTTATTATATGAATGTAATATTTAATGTAATTTCTTAATGAATAAGTATTTGTATTCAAATTCGTATTTACATTTACATACTTTCGTAATCTACTATATCCTACACATGTACGTAATAATAAATTATTTCTATTCAAAACCCCCTGGTACCAATTTCTATAAAGATTGATTCAAGTTTGAATAAAATAATCCGCCATTTTTGGGCCGCTATTTTGTTTTTTGGAAATTTGACTTCAGATTCGTGTTCAGCGACCTCAAAAACCCCCAGTACCAAATTCCATGAGGATTGATCCAAGTTTGAATAAAATTATCCGCCATTTTGGGCCGACATTTTGTTTTTTGGGAATTTAACTTCAGATTCGTGTTCAGCGACCTCAAAAACTCCTGAGTAATAAATCTGATAGCGATTCGATGATACCTCCTATTTTTGGCCAGCAATTCGGGATTTGGAACCACTGTGCATCGCGACAAGCATGAACATTGCCGCACGCCTAGCGTTGATTTGTTTCGCTCTCGCGCGTCCGTGTGGTGTTCAACGGTGTGGGTTTGCGAGCATTTTGTTTCACGAACCCCGCTTCTACCGTCATCGTCCCCTACACTATCTCAACCCTTTTTAATTTCTCTTCGATCGAGCGCTCATTGGTCGACGTTAAATCGCTGATAACTCCACTAAATTTTATTGTACAAAATTTTCGAAAAGGACTTTTCTGCTCCGTTTTTGACGCTCTACCCGGCAGTTATAATATGATCAGCAAGTTAGTATACACCATGTATGTCTGATTTTTAATTATCTCTCTTGTTCTTTCTCGCGGCTCTATTTCGGTCCGAACACGCTCCTGTATGCTATACATAACGTATAGATGAAAGAGCGTGCACGCAAAAAATTGACATCAGCGCTGCCACTCGGAATATCAACACACCGAATTTCGGGAAGTACACAGCAAATGTCGTTATTTTTTTTTTTTTTTTTTTTTTTGAGAAAAATGCATAAAGTCATTTCTCTCTCACTTTTGTACAAAACGGGATCAAACAAAGCCCAATGTGTGTGTGTGTTTTCAATTGTCAATTGTACAACCTCGAGCATAACAATCAGTTCAGTGGAACATTGGAAAATTCTCACATTTCCCCAATTGCACCTGGATTTGCAAAATTTTTCAAAAAATTTTAAAACACCTATAGCTTAAACACTTTGTGCAACCGTTCTGTGTTTATCCTCAAAATTGTTTTCCGATCACTCGTACCGTTTCGACAAAATTAGCTTACGCGTTTTCAAAGCCTTTTTTGAAGTGTAATACAGCGCCTTGAAGGACCTTTGGTATCAAATTTGGCGGAAATGAATGGAAAGGTTGACATTTTTAAAACTCTTCAGAAATCGTCTGCAAACCGCTTGAATTTTTGCAAATATTGAGATATGGCGGTAGATATTTTTAAAATGATAGATTATCATTGAAGGATAGGTGTTATCAAATTTGGTAAAAATCGATGGCTGCTATTCAGACTTCATTAAATTCTTTATCGAAGAATGATTTTGGGTTGCCGAGAATCGATGAAGGGGTTAATAGTGTACGAAATTTTAAATTTTCCAAAAGGTTTATGTGACAACTCTGAATTCCCACGTTTTGATGTATACGGCTAAAATTTATTACATTTATAGAATACGTGAATACGTTATAAATAATTGAAAAAAAAGGTGCCAATTAATACTTGCTCATTGCTCCCTCGTGATTTTCGAAAGTTCCTCTATGTGGGAGCCAAAATTAAAAAACTTACTTGCTCATAGAGACAGCTTTGCGAGTGAGATAAAAAAGGCTTTGTGAAATTTTAAAAATTACGAGGAAGCAATGTGCAAGATTCAATTTAAACCTTTTTTATCGATGTGTGCGCTCTAACTTTTTCAAATTTGAGGCTATCGAGCTTTAACCTATGCGAAATAGATTAATTAGAAAAATTCCGGCAATCTAGAAATGGACACATTGCCTCCTTATTATTTTATCGACAACGCAATGCTTCCTTTACGGGAAAGCCAAAATTGAGCTCTCTCATAGAGGGAGCTTTGCAAGCGAGATAAACTACTGAGGACGCAGTATGCAAATTTTTTATTTGCACATTTTTTCCATTTTTAAGTTTGTTTCACATCACTCTCATCAACACAGTCGGCTTTCCTCTGTCTTACTGGCACCAGATATTTGATGCTGCTACCTATTAAACGCAAAAACGGACGACTTCTCTAAAGATACGAAGTTTTCTTGACTATCATATCTACGGAAGGTGACAGCATTCCTGTTTACGGAGTTAATTTGTGTAGAGCTATCTAAGTACTGTGAGTGGTTGGGAGAGGGGATCCTCTCTGACCGTCGCATTATTTATCCCCGTAAAATCTGCTTGGTTATATATTTTAGAGTCGACTGTATAACTGTAGGATGCCCTCGTGCACCTGTTAATGACTATCCACTGTCAGGAGTAAACATCAAAATCTTTATGCTTATCGAAGATTTCTTTTGAAGGTGTGATGTCTCTCTATGTAACAAGGATCCCTCATGCTGCCTCAAATGCATACGGCAAAAAGTCCTCTTTCAAGAAGCTGACAATCCTGAAAGTTCTACGAGCAAACGAAGATGGAGATATGAATGCAGTATTTTCAACGAGGATGTAAATCCATTTGCTTCCATCGTTGTCGACGACCTTCGCATAAAAGGAAAAGAAAATATCCAGGTAACGTTGACTTGAATGGAATAAAGTAGTCTGTTCTCTTGGTGTTTACTAATTGTACCTCTTTATGAAGAATCTTTTTTACCTAAAATAATGTTAAATGATTTTGAGAAGTCGGAAGGCGTGTTAGTTACACCGAACTTATGGGATTGTTTTCTTCTTGAGGTTGATTTTAAGAATCGTCAGGCGTGTTTATCACACCTAAGTTTTAGCATCGATTTTACTCAAGGTTTGCGAAAACGACTCTACATATGAAAAGGCACTCTCACCCTGCTTAGCTTTTGGCGTAGACATTGACAACACTAGACTTACCTTTATATCTACAAGATTCAAAGTACAATGTTATCCCGAAAGAGGATACACAATTGAAATTGCTAATTCAGGAATTTCTTGAATGTTCTAACCAGGCATTCGCCTATTAGCTTTTGGGTCCAAAAAGTAGAGAAAAAACTTGAAAAAAAAAATTCGTATCGAAACGTATATTCCACTTATTTATAAGTTTGATTTTCACATTATAATTTATTGTTAAGAAGCGCTGCTAAACATATATGTTTGACGTTTATATGAACAAGGCGCAGATCCCGTGCGTCACATTTCATCTGGATTTTACCCCTCTCTCCACACCGCTTGAAGTAACTTATTTCCCAGCTCCCTTCTCTTCTAACCACTTTCCTGAAAACCCCTGGTCGCTAGTGCCGCCTCCTGGTTCTTAGTCTCATGACTCTCTCTCTTTTTCTCTCTTTATGGATTCACACAGGCTAACAATTGATAAAACAGAAAGAAGTATAAACATTAATAATAATTACTCACTGATAATGAAAAAAAACTCCTCGCAATATTACATAATAAAAACAACGATACACGAAGAAAATTACAAATTGCTTCCTCATTCGGTCGGGTTGTTTTCTAATATTGAGTAAAAGTCGGACTTTAAATCTAGAAAAGACAACCGGTTGGTGTAAATTAAAACTCACATATGGTTCTGTTATCGGTTACCATTTTTGTGCACTTACAAACCTTCCTCTATGAACAAGCCAAATTTACTAGGGTCGTGCCATCATACAGGTAGCTTTGTAGAAGCACGAAAATCATAACAATGCAATATGCAAGTTGCAATTGACGCCAGTAGTATATGGACCACTATAATCAACCCCACTCCTATCCCCACTCCTATCCCCTCCACTTTCCCCCACGTCGAAGTCTCTTTTTGAGCGTAGTGGCGACAGCGATGGGGAGAGGCGGTGGGGGAAGAGGTCTGCGGGCTGGATATAGTGGTCCGATTGTCATTATTCAAATAATAATACTCCAAACTTTTTTCTATTCATTTAATTTTTTTCAATATACATTTTTTTCACTTAAATAGACGTAATGCTTTTATAAAATGAGAAAAGGATTTATTCTTTACGGGTTACAACATTTTTAACGATGCGATCCAAATGACGCGTCAATAGATTGTCAGTTATCGCTGTTTTTGTACAAGTAGGTAATTCACTATACGAATTACTCGACGCCGTTATTTTCTGACTAGATTTTTCTCGTATTTTCGCACGCTTTGTGCGAATATTATGACGTATGTAGCTCGTGAAAATGGATGTTATTGCGTCTACAAGAGAGTCACTGCGATCTGTTATCTCACTGCAAATACGATAAAGCCACGAAATATTTCTGTTTATACTAGTTTGTAATAATGTCAGAATAATGAATTGTTCTTTTGTGTAACGGAATATCGGTAACGAGCGACGTGCAGGGTCCACGCACTCCTCTTCTTCCTTCTCTATGTTGAAATGATTTTGAAAATCGTGGCAAGTAGTGCCGTCCATAGTTAAACAGCCATGGATATCACATATGAAGCAAATCACAGGTCATAACGTACCGCTCCGACAAATATCTATGCCCGCCCACAGAAATTTGGTCCCCAAATTATTAAGCTTATACGTGAACTGCACCAGCAGCGATCGTACATTCTCGGCACGTTTCACAGACATAGCAGGACTTAATGATTTTTAGATGGTTTGAATTTCAGATTATTGTATTTTGCACCGCGATATTGCACGGCCAGATTATTTTCACGGGCCGCGGCTAACATCTGTTGAAATAGCTGATCGTTTTCTTCACACAGTTTGACGAATCTGGTTGGTAGGAACACGCAAACTCGTTTCCCACGTCGATGGCGATAGGCGAACCCCATTTCAAACAGTTCTTATATGGCTGATATATTCTTCTCAGCGGTTTTATTGTTTAAATTCGGTTATCTTTACATGTTTTGAGATCATTGCCCTTAGGGTCTCTATCAGTGATGGGCGTTTTTTCAATTAATAATAGTCTAATTACAAATTACGAATGTAATTAGTATCGATTTATCTTCTAATTACAAATTACGAGCGTAATTAGTGTCGATTTTTCTTCTAATTACAAATTACAAATGTAATTAGTATCGTTTTTTTTTCTAATTACAAATTACAAATGTAATTAGTATCGATTTTTCTTCTAATTACAAATTACAAATGTAATTAGTATCGTTTTTTTTCTAATTACAAATTACAAATGTAATTAGTATCGATTTTTCTTCTAATTACAAATTACGAATGTAATTAGTATCGATTTTTCTTCTAATTACAAATTACGAATGTAATTAGTATCGATTTTTCTTCTAATTACTCATTACGAATGTAATTAGTATCGATTTTTCTTCTAATTACAAATTACGAATGTAATTAGTATCGAATTTTCTTCTAATTACAAATTACGAATGTAATTAGTATCGATTTTTCTTCTAATTACAAATTACGAATGTAATTAGTATCGATTTTTCTTCTAATTACAAATTACGAATGTAATTAGTATCGAATTTTCTTCTAATTACAAATTACAAATGTAATTAGTATCGATTTTTCTTCTAATTACAAATTACGAATGTAATTAGTATCGATTTTTTTCCTAATTACAAATTACGAAAGCAATTAGAATCGATTTTTCTTCTAATTACAAATTACAAATGTAATTAGAATCGATTTTTCTCCTAATTACAAATTTAAAATTTCATTACAATCATTTTTTTTCTATTTACAAACTACAAATGTCATTAGGATCGGTTTTTTTTTTCAATTACAAAGTGCAAATGTTATTAGAATCGAATTTCCCTACAATATAATTTTCCGAATGTATTTCATATCATTTTTCGAACAAATTACAATCATACTTCAGGCATTTATGGAATGGGCCATTCCAAGTAAATATGAGTAATCTCGAGAATGTGCGGGTCATTCCATGAAAATATCAATGACTTCCGCTATGTACGCAACTTTCTAAAAACTGTATACAGTCGAATTTGGTTATAAGCAATCTGGTTATAAGCAATTTCCCCTCCGATTTTTTTTCGAGTCCGCTCAGCGTGGTCCCCCACCACAAGCCAATTGCTTATAACCAGCAGCATTGCGCATTTCACCGACGCACTCACACACATTAAGAACGCTACATTGATGCGCTGTAGTGGGGGAGCCAGATTTTACGACTCTTTGGCGTTTTTTTTTCCCTACAGCCCCGAAGGATTGCTTATAACCAAATTCGACTGTATTTCTAAAAACTATATATGACTGACTTCGAGTACACATGGGTTGTTCCGAGGGAGCATGACTGACTTTATGCACATATAGATTTCAACGTAATATCAATGATTTAGAGTACTTACAGGCCATTCCATGTAAAAATAGATTCAAGGACTCGAAATTGACTGAGTTTTGAGTTTTTCGAAAAAGCTGTGTTTGCATAATTTAAGATATCAGGCTTTAATTTTCTGCAAATTACATTGCAGGACGATTGGCATTGTGAAATTTTGTGAGAAACAACAAAAGAGTTTACCCAAAAGTTAGTGCAAGCTTGACACAAGCTGCAAGCTGAAACTTGGAAATTGCACCCTCTAGCAAAAAAATCACAATTCTAAAACCTATTCTCTGAATCTATATTGAAGATACTAAAAATATTAATTTTAAATAAACATATTGCTGAAAAGTTATTAATAAAGATATTTCAAAAAGTTGTCCACTCATACGTCGGAAAACACAGTTTTTTTTTATGAATTGAATTCATTGAGTTCATTCGAATAAATTTGAATTTTTCAGAAACTGACTTTTTTATTTCTTAGAAATTGATAAATAGTCGCAAATTTTATATGTAATATCGTAAAACGGCTCCATTTGGACCTAAGAAGTTAAGAAGTTTCAGGGTCATTGAACGATGAGTTATATTGTTTTGTGTACAACTGTTCGTTCACCGACCCTGGAACCTGGAACTTTAGCCTTAAAATTCTGGAAACCAAAAATTCTTAACTCCTCATTGCATAAATTATGAAGGAGATGGAATACAAAATTTTTTTTAAGTTAAAACTTCGTTTATTTGTTGAAGTTATCAGTTCAAAATTGAAAAAAGAAACTTACCATCATTATTCTAGAAATTACTAGTCTATTTATCTATCTATTCTAGATCTATTCTAGGTCTATAATTACAGAACTTAAGCAGCCGAAAATGGCTTGGTATGCGGTAAGGGGCTAAAAAAAATATGCCGTCATTGGAGAAAAGTTCATTAGACAGTTTTCGGGGAAATTTTTCAATTTTTTTTTTCCCCACGAAAGGGCCAATCGAAATTCTACTCAGTATTTTTTTTTCTGATAGAGGGAGGCAATACACAACTCCGCAGGATTTTTTCAAAATGGAACAAGGCATCAGTGAAGAGGGAAAAATTGTTTTTTGTTAATTTACCCCGAAAACTGTCTAATGAGCTTTTATCCGATGATGACATATTTTTTTTCGAAAAGGGCAAAAAAAATAAAAAAGATTATTTTTTTAATCGTTTAAATCCGATCAGTAGTTACGAAGTTATGATTTTTACAAAATTGAGACTTCATTAATCATTATCTCGAGAACCAACAATAGTGGGGGGATGAAATTTTGGTAAAATGTCATGGATATATTGTCCTTTGAATTGCCCATACTGAATAATTTTTTCGAGACAATAAAAAAAACGGGGTGGCTGAGTTGACGTGGAATGCGACATATGTATTCGAAATAATCAGCGAATTTATTTCATAAGACAAAAAATGAAAATTTCAAGAAGTTCTTGAAATTTGTTTGAAATTAATTAATTAATAACATAATGTGGTAAATGAAGATTAATGTTTTCCGTCACTTTAACCTTTCGTTGTCATACTGGGTCAAATTGACCCAGAGAACCAATGTATTTCTTATGGGACACAAAATATGTGTGACAACGAAGCAATATCGTTGTTTTTTTCACAGATTTTCAATGTACGATAAAATACTCAGTTCTCGTGTGACTTCTACTTTTGACTGGAAGTATATATGTACATACACTATAAATGAAGGATTCTGAGTGATGTTTGATTCATCTACAAAATGAGAGAGCCATATTTCACAGCATTTGATGCTAAGTCCGCCTTCAGGGCAATTTTTCTTGTGGGAACAATGGAGGCAAATAGACATGGACTGCATCGGTAACTTACTTATTCTCGCCTAAAACGCTGCGCTGAGATCCCCAGTAGAAAAGGCTTTTAAATTTACGTCAGTTAAACTTACCAGAAATTTTTCGAAAAATATTAAAATTTCATAAGTATCAGCGAACAGATGTTTTTTAAAAGTTCAAAATACCATAAAATCTGAGCTGCTGTATCCCGATCATCGCAGCTCATCGGACTTTCGATGAAGTTGCCGTTGCGTTTCTCCAAGCTTTCGCGGTCACCTCAACCATGTGTCCACTTCTGCGAATAAAAGGTGAGAGACTCATGCCGCTCACCTACACCATTCATACAGACTGAAGTCGCCCATCGAGCAAGTACAAACTTCAGCCTCAAACAGTAACCAATCAGCCACAGAATAAAACAACATTTATGTCGAAATTCGATTGGATATTTTTAAACACTGGGTCTTTTAGGACCGAACATATATGAATTCAGTTGGACATATGTAGTTCTTTTAATGTTTGAAGCAATTTGTGTAAAACAAACCTGTAAATTTCAGAAGGGTACGCAAAGAAAAAGATCAGAAACATAAAATACATCGCCTCCTTTTCAATGTATTACGAATATATGAAGAGGGAGAGCAGTGGCTTAGTGGAGGAGGCTTAGGTATACACGCAGCGGAAACAGGGTCGACTTCCAGCTGACACCAATAGAAATTTTTTACTATATGTTTTTCTGTAATCTCCGTGGTTCGGACCCCACCTTCAATAAATCCTTGCCCAATACCTCATAAGGGTGGGTAGGTGGTTGGTGTTCGGCTTTGGGGGTTGTGCTCGAGTTTACTCGCACTACCATCAGGGACTTAAATAAGCATCGACTGTATAGGCACAGGTTTTCTGCAGTTTCGTTGTGCCCTTGGTGCATGCGATACAATGGTATCAAGAGGCGGAAAAAATGGCGAGGACCTAAAACGAGGAGAAAGCTAAAATAGAAGGGACAGTAGGCCCTGGAATGAACCATACCTACAAGAAAATGATTGCTGAGATACATAAGATGACCAATCACGAAGTTAAGTTGAAAAAAAAGTTCGATTTTATTAAGTTATCTCACGTCGAAGAAATAGATAACGTAATGGAATATGAATACATCGAATTAAATTGAAATATTTTTTTTTCGTGTGTCATAGCTTTTTACTAAATATCGCGATCCAATATGAGTAACCACGGGTATGTTTCAGCAGCCTTCGTCACTCGACGAAGTTTCTGAACATAGTCTGAGCACTGGTGTAAAACTCAGAGGTATAATTTTTGAGCGTTTGCTTTTGACAGAACTCGTTGCTCAAAATGAGTATCTGTAAGCCGGTTATAACGTGGCAAATTCATCATTGTGGCGAAACTAAATAATCTTTCCACAGGAGCTGATGATGGTAACGGTGTGTTGTATTTAAGAAATAGCGAACGCATGATTGGAAAATCTCGCAGCATGGCCAAGTCCGTATTCGGTTTGTTTGAATATCTGAGGAATTCAATTTCAGCCTCTCCGTAACCAAAGAGGACTGCAGCTTCCTGGGAAGCAGGTAGTTGACCAAAATTGAAGTAGTCGTCCTCTTCTTCCATTGGTCGGACTGGCGCTTCTTGAGCTGCCGTCGCAGCTCTTAAAACTAGGTTACGTACCCTCGTCTGGGTCGCCGCATCAAGACAGGAAAGCCATCGCATCTTGAATTTTGGGTGGCACACCGCAGCAATAGCTGCATTCTGACTTGATTCAGCTACAGTGAAAAAGGATTGGAATCTCCTCTCGAGTGCAGATATCAAACCCTCTACTAAAGGGTGACAGTGCTGAATTCGTTCATCAGTTCGTAGCTGTGACAATCTTCTACGTGTAGTGATTAAGGTGGGTAGCAGGTAGCCATAGTAGCAGTACGTCTCGCCCTGCAATCTGTCTATTGCTTCTGCGACGGGTTTCATGCACAACAGATATTCTTCGAGGTAGATGAAATCGTTGTCCCTCAATGCACTTCGGATGCCAACAGTTGCACTGACCAGGGGAACCCTGACCTTCAAAGAAACAATCTGGCTTATGGCGTCATACAGAGAGTTCCATCGAGTAACAACAGGGTGGCGCAGTGCTACTTCTAATTGCTCTCTCATTTGTTCCGAATTTTTGGGAGACCGCAGTGCTTTCCACAATAATGTGCAACGATTTAGTGCTTCAGAATGGATAGCAGCTAGCTGGGGCAAATCGTTTATAATCTTGATGGTATCCGTTGTTGCAATTAAATTCAGGGTGTGACTAGCACACCGTAAATGTTGCGGCAGTCCAACTCTGAACTCTTCTTCTGAGACCACAAATAAAGCACGGTTCTCCAGCAGCGCAGCGTTCTGATTATCATCAGGAGATTCTTCGTCGTCTTGACTTTCTACAACTTCAGGGACTGTTTCTGTTAGAAAAAATGAAATGGTATCAGCAAACGGCATACGGTATAAATAACCTCAACAAATTTAAATTTCATTATTCATGCATGTAGAGTAATTTTGATAATGAGAACGATTATTTGTGAGCCTGAAGATTACTGCATCTGTCAATTTGACATTGTGCAAGCTATAATTTTGTACACATCAAAAGATACCGCAGCGTCTGAACGCCAAGTTAAAATTAAAAGATTTCAAAGCATCGCTGCCGTACTTTTCTATACGGCAAAGTGGCAAAAAACCCGTTAAATTTTTACTGTTTTTTTTCTACCTCACGCCGAAACGCGTGGACAAATTTGAAATCGGACGTCACTTTCCTTATGAAATCTTATTTTCATCTTTCGATTGCGTTTTATGAGCCTTACGATAAGATGTTTAAAGACTTTTCTGTTTGTTTTTCGATTATCGAGCGGATTAAATTTATTTCTTTGTTCTTCAATTACTGTCTTTACTCATTTTGACCGCTAAACGCGATAGTTCGCTGTAACGTTATAATAGGGAAAGCTATTGCTAGATGTATACAAACTTTTTTGTTGGAGTGCCCAAACTCTAGCGGAGTGTTTTATTAGATTTTTTTCTCCAATTTGAAAACCATATGCGGCAAATTTTGACCATTAAACGCAATTTTTCGCTATAGCTGTATCCTCGGGCATTCAATTGCTAAATGTATTAAGACTTATTTATTCGTTGGTCGAAATTCTGGAGCATTGTCGTAATTTTTTCATTTATTTTTTTTACTCCAATTTTGAAACGATAAGTGGCACATTTTTTCTTATTGTTTCGAAACTAGAGTAAAAAATACATAACAAATCTAAAAAATATACTCCAATAGAATTTGGAAAAACGAAGAAAAAAGTCTACATATTTTTCGCGATTTCATGCCCCAGTATTAACTCATAGCGAGCATTAGCGTGTAACGGTAAAAATTTACCGCTTACGGTTACAAATTTGCAGTAAAAAAATGAATAAAAAAATCTTCGAAAATGGTCATCTAGGTAATCGAAAAATAAAACATGTAAGTACTCAAACATTCTACTATAGGGCGCTAAAACATAGAGCTCGCACATAGCTAAATTTAAAAATGAAAACGCTATCAACTCATAAATGCCAAGAAGAAAATAAAAAAAAAAAATGTATAAATTTGCTCAACTAAATAATTTCAAATCAAACAAAAAATTCCTTAAACATTTTCCTGTAGGACTCATGCACAACAAATATAGCTCGTACAAGGCCATGTTTACAAATAAAAACTCTATTGATAAATGTCAAAAATTAAAATAAAGAATGTAAGAAAATTTTCCACCAGAGTTTGGACACATAAGCAAAAAAGTCTGTATACGTTTAGGAATAGGATACGTCTCAGTATCAAGTTTCGGCAAACCATAACGTTTAGTGGTCAAAACGTGCCACTTACGGGTACAAATTCGGAGTAATAAAAATGAATAAAGAAATGCTCCACTGGATAATCGAAAAATGAATAGAAAAGTCCTAAAACATTTTCTGGTAGGTCTCAAACGTAAAAAATCATTGGTTGCATAACGTCGAATTTTCACAATACTTTACGAAAATCTTGATTACTTGTTATGAAGACGCTGTCTTATCTTTCGATGATATTTCTAACTTTGCTAATCTTATTACCGTAGAAAAAGGAGTCCGGCAGGTCAACTCCAAAATCCCGGAACGCTTTAACGAAATTCGCGCCATTATCAGTGACGGTCGCGCATAATTTTGGGGAGTTCAATCCAAAAGAAACATGGATGTCCGATAAACATCTCGCAATATTTGCATGCGAGTGTGTCCCTGGAAACCGTCGACAAGCCATCGCTGCTGATTTTCTCTGGAGGGTCTCGCGGTCAATCCAAGTATTCAAGAATATTAGTGATTTCATAACCGTCTATAGCCAGACTATGTCGTGCTGTAATGACGATGACGATCCATGTATCAATATCACTAACAGTTTCTGTACAGTCTTCAACACGCATCAAGCAAAGTTTTAAGTACGAACCCAATGAGCTGTTACGCCTAAGAACCTTCTGCTCCTAGACGTCCAAATATCAGCCGTGGTACATACGAATGTCGCTTTCTCTGCAATAATTCTTCGCAATTCTTCCATATTTTGAGTATGGATATTCTTGATCCGTCTGCCCAATGTACGCCGCGTCAGATGTTCCAAAGGTACATGATTTTTGTTGATATCCAGGGCTAGAACATTTTTTTTTCAATTTTCGTTTATACAACGGAAGAATTGTTCTGAGCAAAGAACTTGTAGAGTTATTTCTGAAATCGATTTAAGCTAGTTGTGTTGTAACACTATCACATTGATTTTAGGTCTGATATCGGACGACTTACAATCAAAGATTTTTCGAAAAGCTGGCATTTCTACCGTGCTTAGCGGCGCCATACTCTCAAGGATATAATTTGAAACATTTTTTTCAAAATCCTCTTGGGAGAAAATACAAGAAGCTCGAATCCGTATTCTTTGTTGCTGATTCTCGTTCTGCAGCAATATACGTTTAGTCTCTTTGTAGACCTTGTATTGCTCGTAGAGGTCAGGATGTATCCGCTGCAAGTCAATTTTAAATTATCGCGTTCACCCTTCGTTGTCACACATATTTTGTGTCCCATAAGAAATACATTGGTTCTCCGGGTCAATTTGACCCAGTATGACAACGAAGGGTTAACGATACAATTCTCATCTGGTATCTCGATATGTAGCAACATTTTAGTAAAGTTTTTGATTTTCCTGATCAACCGTGAGCAAAAAAATTTATATTTGCTTTTCACTTTCGTACTATTTGTCTATAATCTAATAATTTATAGTGGTGTGTTAATTTACTTTTAAGTGAGTTGTGAAGTTCGATGGCGCAGCGAACGAACCCCTAAGTTTCTTATTGTCGGTACAGATCATACATGTAGCCACAATGAGTCCATCACGAGTGGACGCCTCAAGATCCACGGAAAAGTATCGGCCATCGAGGTATGGACGCCTCTGGCATTCTTCTTGCAAAATTCTACGCTGCTCAACTCGGCCAACTTCTTCGGCATCACTAGCGTCGTCACCATAATCATTTTCTCTGGCGTCCACGCGAATATGACCCATAGGGTCATCGTCCACTTCCTTATAGAATATAACTTGTAATTTTACCGTATAAAATTATATTAAACTATGTGCATATAATTTCATATAATTTAAAATGTTCCTATAAAACATTTTTTCCGGAATATTATTCAGCAGCCGTCGAAACTTTTGTTAGAGTATGTCTCTATTTTTTTTGTGTGCGGAAAAATTTCCGAAGATACAAGCGATTGCTCTGATGAGGCTAGCAAGCTCCGAATACAAATCGAAATGGGCCATTTTCGGCGGGAGAAGTTTCGGCGGAGAATGAGAGAGAATAAGAGAGAAAGAGAGAATGAGAGAATGATCTCTCTCTCTCTCTCTCTCTCCCTCTCTCTCTCTCTCCCTCTCTCTCTCTCTCTCTCTCCCTCTCGCAGGTGAGTACTGATCTGACGTGTATTACATCGAGCTGCCAAACTTCCACTTGGTACTGCAAGTTTCTGCCCACGGGCGTCTTGTTACAGGGTCAAAGCACGCTCAATTATTGCTTTACACCAATTGGCTGCTAAACATTGTGCACTGGCTGCCCTTGTGCATTAGTCATCAGTTCTGGTGTAAAGAATCGAAAAGCTTTTATTTCAACGGTTACAACCATTGTTTGCTGGCAATCCTGTTACGCATGCGTGCACACATACCACAATATAGCTATCACGCTATCAACGTAGCTGACTACACTTACATCTACACGGTTTACTATCACCACACTACCGGACACATCGAGCTTAGAACAATCCGTCAGCCGAGCCGCTTGTTTCTGTTTACGCCGAGAACTGTCATCATCTCGAGACAAGCAGTGACAAGCAACTTGCGGCGACAGCGGTTCAACAGCGTCGCTCAATTCAGAGAAGAAAACCGTAGATCAACGAGTTAATCGGATGGTTATATTACGATCGAGGGGGACAAATGACCACGACTGACAGGTGAATGGTGATATAAAATCGACGATTGAGAGTGGGCGCACATGAAGGCGATCGCAAACTGTTAAGCAAAAATGGTTGGGAATAAGGAGGTAATATGTAGGCAATGCAAAAAAATAATTGTAAAAACAGTTTATGAATGTAAGAAGTGTATGAAAGATTTCCACCAGAGCTGTGCTAATATGCACAAGGTATATAATAGTAGAAACGAAGTAGTGAAATGCGACGGGCAAATCGAAGAGAGAGTTAGAGGAACACCAAGTAAGATAGAGGGACAAACAGAAGTGAGAGACGGGGGAATGACAAGTAAAACTGATGAACGAGGAACAGGGAGAGGGGGAGAAGGTATAGGAGAAGACAACATCGAGAACACAACAGAAAGGATGGGTACAATGGATTACAAAGTAGATCAGATATTAGAAATCCTTAAAATGGGCAATATAAAGCAAATAGAAACTAAACAATTAAAAGATAAGATTGAGGAAATAATTAAAGTAGAAATAAGTAAAATCACGACAGTGCTTGTGGATGAACTAGAAAAAAGTAAAAAGGAGATGTTGAAAAATGTTGGAGAAATGGTACAACAGAAAATACAACAAGAAACTTCGAGGATATCTCAGGAGTTGAGTATACTCAAAATACAATTAGAAGACATAATAAAAGATAAAAACACACAGGGAGGGGTAGAAAATAGAAGAATAGAAAACGAAAATTACAAAAACACACCGATGGTAAAAAAAACATATGCGGAGAAAGCGAAAGAAAATGCAAAAGAAAAAGTTATAGTTACACCAATCGAGAAACAGACAAGTACGGAAACGGTGGCAGAAATTAAAAAAGCAGTTGATATAGTAAAGATAGGGGTAGGAATAGAAAAAATAGAAAGGGGACCGAAAGGGGGTGTAATTATAGGGACGCAAAAAAAAGGAGAAATGGAGAAATTACAGGAGGAACTGAAGAAAAGATTAGGAGAAGGATATAAAGTGCAAACACCGAGAAAAAAAATTCCGAAAATAAAAATTATTGGAATAGAAGAAAAGATAACTGCAGATACAGAAGAAGATATCATATATAAAATATGCGTACAAAATAAGATAGAAACAGAAAGAGACGATTTCTATATAAAAGTGTTAAAAGTAATACAGGGTGAGGGAAGAGAAGGAATTATGATAATAGAAATAGACCCATACACGCACAAGCAAATTATAGAAAAAGGAAAAATAATAGTGGGCTGGAAAATATGTAGGGTATTTGATTATATAAGTGTACTACGCTGCTTCAAGTGTTATGGATTCAATCATTTTGCAAAAGACTGCAGAAACGATGCAAGTTGCAGGAAGTGTGCTGGAAATCATGCGGAGAAAGATTGCCAAAATATTGAAAAAAAATGTATAAACTGTATTAAAATGACAACAAAGTATAATTTAGAAGGTATAAGGACGGATCATGAAGCTACAGATACAAAGTGCGAAACATACCAAAGACAAATGGATAGAGCTGGTAGAAGTGTGAAATACTGGAACGAATAGCAATGAAAGGTAAGCAAAGAGCAAAATAAGAAACCATTTGTGATAGGACTGAATATACGGGGACTAATAAAACACAAAGATGAGATAGTGCAGGTGGTAAATAGTTGGAGACCAGATGTGATATGTCTGACGGAGACACACATAGTACAAGAAATTGAAGACTTTGAAATAGATATAGAAAACTACAATGCAGTTAGATGTAATACGACGAACAGTAAAACAGGAGGAGTATTGACATATATAAATGAGAAAATACGATATACAATAGTGACGAACAAAAGTATAGAACTTAATGCATGGATGATTACGATCAAATTAAAGGAAAAGGAATATGGGGACATGGTAATATGCAATACTTACCACTCGCCGAGTGCTAGTGATGGGGAATTCATAAACATTATAACGGAAGAATGTGAATACATCAATGAAATGGGACGGATATTTTTGATAGGAGACTTCAATATAGACTTCAAAAAAAAAGACGGATATGCAAAGAGATTGGAAAGAAATTTATCATGCCTTGGGCTCAAACAATATGTAACAGAACCGACGCGAATAACCCCACAGTCTGAAACCATTATCGATTTGGTATTCTCAAATTTTTACGTACAGACAAAAATACTTACAACACCAATAATTACAGACCATCTAATAATACAAATGTATGTACAAACGGATTTTAACATTGAACAAAAAAAGACACAAATCTTAACACGTGACTATAGAAAACTAAGGGAGAGAGGTTTTATTCAGGGACTAAAGGATAGGTTTAGAATAAGTAACTATCAAGAAATGAAAGATACGAATGAGATGGCGGATAAGCTATTAGAAATCGTAACAGGAACAATAGACGACATTGCACCAATAACAAAACAGACTATCAAGGAAAAATGGGAGATGAAACCGTGGATAACGAACGAGGTGAAAAGCGCATGTAAAGAGAGAGATGGAGCGTACAAGAGAGCGATAGAGTCAAATGATGAAATGGAGTGGATAATATATAGATTTTACAGAAATAAGGTGGTGAATGAAATGAGAAGGGGCAAAAGAAATTATTACGAAAATAATATAGACAGATGTAAAACAGATCCTAAGAAAATGTGGAAAGCAATCAAAGAACTGATAGGAACAAAAAAGAGAGGTACGAGCAAAAGCGAAGTAACATTCAATGGGGTGAAGTGTACAAAAATGAAAGAAATTGCTGATAGTTTTAATATATTCTTTTTACAAAGTATCGACGACATAGTAAGTGACATAGGAATGATAGAAGTGGAGGAGACTGATAATGAAGAAGACTGTACGATCAAAAGTAAGCATTTTAGGAAAATAGAACATAAGGAATTAGACAACATAATAAACAATCTAGACGAAAAAAAAGGAACGGATGAGGGTATAACAGGAGAGATTATGAAACAAATATGGAAAGCACAGAGTGAAGCTGTTATTACACTTATAAATAAATCGCTAGAAGAAGGCATATTTCCGGAGAAATGGAAGACCTCTACTGTAGTACCGATACAAAAAGTGCATGGAAGTTTAAAGGCGGAGGAATACAGACCTATAAACGTATTACCTATATACGAGAAAGTGCTCGAATTAGTAGTAAAGAAACAAATAGTAGATATACTCGAGGCAAACAATAGTATAGTGGAGGAACAATCTGGCTTTAGGAAAGGCCTGTCCTGTGAGGTAGCAATACAAAAAACACTAATAGAATGGAGAGAGCACTTAGATAAAAGCGAGATGATAGGGGTAGTATTTGTCGATTTTAAAAGGGCATTCGAAACGGTGAGTAGGATAAGGTTGCTAAAAAAGATGAAATCATACGGGATCGGCGGTGTGATATTAAAGTGGCTCAAATCATATATGACAAATAGGAAACAAAAAGTAAAATATATGCAGGAAATGTCAAGCGAGCGAATAGTGGAACATGGGGTGCCGCAAGGGTCGGTACTTGGACCACTAATGTTTATAATATATATTAATGATATAATTAAAGAGCTCGAATACTGCAAATGCCATATGTTTGCGGATGATATGGTTATATATATTAATGATAGAGACTCAGGAGAAATAGAGCGTAAAATAAATAATGACTTAAGAAAAATAGCAGTATGGTTAAAACGAAATCAATTAAAGATTAATGTTAAGAAAACTAAATTTATGTACATAAGGGACCCACGTAAAAAAACAACAGGGAATAGTTGCAATATTTATATAGAAGAGGAAAAGGTTGAGGAAATTTTAGAAACGAAATACTTGGGAGTAGTAATTGACACACATTTAAATTTTATTAAACAAGCGGAGTATATAGCGAAAAAAGTTGCGAAGAAAGTTAATTTTTTGTATAGAATAAATAAATACATATCAGTATACACGAGAGTCACGATTTACAAAACGCTAATAGCCCCACACTACGAATATTGTAGTACAATAATGTTGAACATGAGGGAGAGCAGCATGCAAATGCTACAACGGGGGCAAAACAGAGCGATGCGAGCAATACTGAGATGCGATAGGTATACACGAATAAAAGATATGTTGGAGATTTTACTATTTATGAGTGTAAAACAAAGAATGGTTTACAATGTCTGTGTAATGGTTTACAAAATGGTAAATGGATTG